>JARKHS020028348.1:0-17191 GCA_030143305.2 Amblyomma americanum
ATATATATATATATATATATATATATATATATATATAGCAGACAAGTTAAAGGAAATGAGGGGCCCGTTTGACAAATTTATGAAGGGAGCCAACAGTCACCGAAACCAAGGTGCATAGGGGAACGTTAGTTTTATTTTTTTTTGATGTGTTATGCTTATCAGTGGGAGAATAATACTTAGATTAATAAATTGCTTAAAGAAAATTACTTATAAAGCAGCAGAAAAAACAACCATGCCGCCGGTGGGATCCGAACCCACGACCTCCGAATATCGCGTCCGGTGCTCTTACCAACTGAGCTACGGCGACGGCTGTCCAATCTGCTGCTCTCGTGGGTATTTATGTTTACTGCGTGTGAGCGAGCCTTGAGAGTGTTCACCAGCGCCACCCTCGACCATAGCCGCGGACGTAGGGCGTCCTGTAATACCGCGAGCGTGACGTATATCCATACTAAAAGTGATTTCTGGCAGCTGATTTCGTCAATATAATATAAAATCACCAAAAATTGAAGAAACATAACAGTATTTAATTCACGACGTTTCGGCTGGAGGACCAGTCTTTTTCGAGTGCTCGAAAAAGGCTGGTCCTCCAGCCGAAACGTCGTGAATTAAATCCTGTTATGTTTCTTCAATCTTTGGTGATATATATATATATATATATATATATATATATATATATATATATATATATATATATATATATATATATATATATATATATATATATATATATATGCAAGGTAAAATAAATGAGGGGGCCCGTTTGACAAACTTATGAAGGGAACCAACTGTCACCGAAACCAAGGTGCTTAGGGGAACGTGATTTTTTTTTTAATGTGTTGTGCTTATCAGTAGGATAATATATCTTAGATTAATAAATCGCTTAAAGAAAATTGCTTATAAAGCCGCAGAAAAAACAATCATGCCGTAGGTGGGATCCGAACCCACGACCTCCGAACATCGCGTCCGGTGCTCTTACCAACTGAGCTACGGCGACGGCTGTCCAATGTGCTGGTCCGGAAAAGGCTGGTCAGAAAAGCTAGAAAAAGCCTGGTCCTCAAGCCGAAACGTCGTGAAATAAATCCTGTTATGTTTCTTCAATTTTTGGTGATTTTATTATATATATATATATATATATATATATATATATATATATATATATATATATATATATATATATATTACTAATGTCGGCTAACGTCTACTGATTGAATAACTGTCATAGCTTTGCCAGTTCTATTTGTATGGTAGACGCCTTCACCCTTTTGGCGTTTTTTAATAAGATCTTTCCTCTCCTACGATACGTTTCCGTATGCTCTGCAGCCAACCTACCGCCTACGATTATTCTCCATTTTCCAACGGTAGCTGCGAAATTATCGCTCACTGCTGCAACATTATTGTCGTCATCTTCAGATAAAGCCGAATATCTGTTCTGCAAAGATATCCTGAATGCCTCTAATTTTCATCTTGCCTCTAACTCGTTAATGAGCTTCCGCTTCACTAGTTACCTTCGTTTTCTCTTCAAGTTTTGCCTAATTTCAGACCTTACTATCGTGTAAACGCTACAACGAACTTTTCCGATTTCTTCCATAGCCTGCACGATGCCAGAGTGAGCGCATAGTGTGAAGTCTATCACATTTTTGTCTACCGTTGAGGCTCTTCCTATTTCACGTTTCCTGTTTTCACGTTTGCAGAAGAAGGTACTCAAGATCATCCGTGAATATTTCGCTTTGGGAACTCTCCTATTATCTCCCCCTGCTATTTTTCCTATACAAGCAAACCAATTAACCCTCGGCCCTCAATACCCAGCAAAGGCGGCGGTAGGCCTGGTACGCAGCGGAGGGTGCTAAGAATCTTTGGCTCCGGACTGGCCGCTATTGAAAACACAGTCTGGCAGCATTTAACGCTATAACCTTATCCAGTGAGGCTAGTCTGTCAGTGCTGTTAAGGAAGTAGCGGCTATTAAGCGGCATTTCACAAGGCTCAGTGAGGTCACGAGGACAGTTGAAGTGTATGCTGTGGTAATACGCGGGTGCAAACTATGCGGTCGTGGATTAACGTACAAACGAGAACTAGATCTGGGATCCTTCAGCAATCAGCATATAGCTCCCAGCATAGAGGAATTCTACTGTATTAACGAGAGGGTGGAAGCTATTCAATTAGGCTTAATGAGAGGTACAAACTAAAGGTGGTACACGCCTCCACGCCCAATTCTTGCTATGATGAGCAGTCGTTGAAATTTTACATGAGGACGAGGGATCGGCAATCAGCAAAGTAAAAACACGGTGCACTGTAATGAGTGGTCATTTCAATGATAGGGTAGAGAAGACGCCGACTGGACGCCAGGTTAGAGGTGACTATGACGTAGACTCCAGGAAGTTATAAAAGATGTAATTTAAAAGGCGCTTTGTTGGTTTGCCCTTTTCTTGGTCTGTCGTCTTCAGTCTGTTACAGCATTGCAAATGTCATCTGGTCGGGCATCTTGTTCTTTCATTACTTTGGTATAAAATAAGTACTTGAGTCTTTTTTATTCATCCTTTATTCATTCAGAAGAAAACGTTCGACCAAGGTCTGTCTGGAAAGGAACAGGAATTCAATTTAAGCTAGAAAAGAACGCCAACCGAAACTTGAGAAAAAAATGAAGCCCAAAGTTTCAGAACCTACTCGATTCCTCCATAGAGTGTGACTGCGGGCGAGATGCAGCTTGCCGTTTAAGCCCTTGTTTAGTCGGCTGTTGGGTTACTGGCTGTAGACCGTGGATTTTAGAGCGAGGATGAGTTTCAAGGGAGTATTTATTATTCCCCGCGTTTCCGGAATAAGCCATGACTCAAGCAAGATCCGTCTGCGCCGGTGCGGCTCGGTTTGCAACACAATGGCCACCTCTAAGTGAATGCTGTAGTCACATCTTACATAAAACTGCGGTGACGGATCACTGTGAAGCATATGACAACACGATTGACTTTGAGGGTACTATAGTGATGGGCACCGAGCCTATCAATGAAAGAAAAGAAAAAAAAAAGAGAAGTTACAATAAATACTAAATAAAACCAATGAACCAAAAGTAAAATAAATAAATAGAAAACAAAAATGAAATAAAATATCAAAAACCTAAAAAGTAAAAATTAAATTGCAGGGACAAATAGACGACAGGGAAAGCGTTTCGCATTTCCTCGCATAAGCAGACTTTAGTGCAGTCCTATTTTTTTTTGACATTTCTTTTTGTTACGGTCCTTCCTTGGTAAGGCATGGAATATGTTTTATTCAACACCTCAAAGCGGCACTTGGGGTCAACGAAGAACGTCACAGTGCAGAACTACACAAAAAGCTAAGATCATCTGTAATTCTTTACCGTGTGTAAATATCGCCCTCCTAACGGGCAGTTCCGCATTTCCCCTGAAGCGCATTAACGCTGTGGCGGCCAGGTTTGCATCTCGCTGTCGCGGGATCAGAATCCGAATACCAAATCCAGTGAACCACCACGGCGGTTATATGCCGCTTTTTTGTTTTTATGTTAGTAATAATAACAGTAATAATAATAATAATAATAATAATAATAATAATAATAATAATAATAATAATAATAATAATAATAATAATAATTGGTTTTGGGGAAAAGGAAAAGGCGCAGTATCTGTCTCATATATATATCGGCGCACACCTGAACCACGCCGTGCCGTAAGGGAAAGAATAAAGGTGGGAATGAAAGAATAAAGTAAGACAGAGGTGCCATGGTGGAGGGCTCCGGAATAATTTCGACCACCTGGGGATCTTTAACGTGCTCTCACATCGCACGGCAAACGGGTGCCTTAGCGTTCTGCCTCCATAAAAACGCAGCCGCCGCGGTCGGATTCGAACCCGGGAACTCCGGATCAGTAGCCAAGCGCCCTAGCCACTGAGCACTGCTGCGGGTTTCATGTTAATCGCACATCTACTAATTTAAGAAAACTTTTGTTCCGCGCTCGCCTGATCAACTCACCACTTCACTTGTGTTGTAACTTGCTCGTTCTATTATTTGCTTAAAATGTTTATTGCCAATTTCAACTTTATGCTAATAATTTTCGTCTGCAGGAGCTAATGGACGATGATTCATCATCTCTAATTGGTCGCCAGGTTGGCACACTGCTTTTTCCGTAAGTAAAAGTTGGCAGGTTGATTTCTCTTCACGTCTTGTTCAGTTGCAGTTGCAAGCCAAGCGAAGAGATTTCAGTATTGGCGTATCCCAGCATATAATGATTTCTAACGGCCACATTATGTGCCCTTATTGTACCACCCCCGTTGCTGTGCTTTTGAAGTTGCTACAACTGCCTTGAGTTGTTGAAAACATGTGCGAACATAGGCACTATCATTAAGGGGAGAAGTGTGTTTTTTTTCAGAGGAAGAAGCGGAAATTGATAATTGCGGCGAAGCTTAGAACGTTTACACTTTCTTATTCTTAATATTTATTAACAGTCGCAATGTGATCAGCGAGAAAAACAACTATTCCAGCTCTTAGTTAGACTCCGCTAAATCAAGGGAATATACAAATCCTCCCAAAGAGTTTATACTTCTCGTTTTGTTTGTTTGCACACCATCGATGTTGATTTTCGCTCAGTAGCACTTGCTTCGACGTATTTTATTATTATCGTAATTCTAATTCCACATAATTTAGCCCCAGAGCGCATCCAGCTATGTTTTGCGTTGCTTTAATTGTGACTTTATTTCTGCTCACAGGCTTTTGAAAATGACGGTTCGACAAGGCGCATCAGCAAAAGCTCGACTCCCTATACTTCGAAGAGGAATGCGGTGCAAGCTGCTCCTTGAAGCATTTGAAAGTCTTCTTAAAAAAAAGTAAGCTTCACCCCAGTAGAGGGATTCTATGTCAGCAAGTGTCACCCCCATTTTGTAGAACAGTTATGACAGCGGTTTCAAAAGGACCGTAAAATTGGTTACGGAGGGGCTGTTCAGACAGTGTACGTTCCGTACCTCTCAGGCCGCTGTAGCCAAACTTACCTGAAGTTCAGAGGACTTTGTATTTGACTTCATCCAAGAATGAGATCATTGCGAATTTTCAGCAATTTTATTCTGCGCTCAACATTATTTATTGCTTATATGAAGAGTATGGAACACCAGCGCACATTATATACATGTATGGAGGTCGGAAACACGTTTTCAAAATATAGGCATGATTTTGGTGAAAGCAAATGAATTTAGAGAAAGCTTGAATTGTAAGACATTTGGAGCTTTGTTTTGTGTGTGGGTTTGTTGTTCTGTTTTCTAGAGACAAAGCTTCGATGTACAGCAGTCCGCATTGTAAGGCATGCGTATATTTCATGACTATGTCGTGTTTCCAAACAGATGTGCTTAAAATCTAATGTAAAATCGCATCACATAACTAATACGACCTGTCTACTCTGCGTACTTGGGGCACTATTGAATTCTAGCACAGCACACTGGCAACTTCATAGCCTGTGCAATGCGGGTTAGCACGTCTGAGGATCAGTGTTTCACGCACCCTGAGCTAACGCATATTTTCATGGAATTATCAGCTACAGCTCCCAGTGTCAGCGCAGCTGCTGTCTTGATGTAAACAAAAAATAAATTTTCTGTCTATTGCTGTAATTATTAAAACTTACACCTTAGCACATCTGACAATTACCGTGGTGACTTAGTGAATTTCTGAATTGTTTTAAAGCATGAAATTCATCTGCCAGTCTTTACTGCTCTCTCGCTTTTTTCTTCTGCCTTTCAGTGACACGCAGTGTAAATTAGTTATTTTAATTATCGCAGCAAATTGTTCATGTTTGCCTAGTCAAATCTATTTGTTGCCAAATAATGGTATTCCTGTTCTCCAAAACTTATGCGAAAAAGTGAAAAGAAGGCGCAAAGTTTCGGCAGCTTTACCTTGGAAATTAAAGCGATGCACAACACATGCTGTCAACAGAAACCTCAAAAAGTTGGCAGCTATCAAACAGGAACAATCTGTCAATAAGCGAAATCATGTCAGGATGGTAACATAATATAAGAGAATATTTTTCTCGCTTGGGTGCACTTAGTGCTTGCTTGATTCTCTTACTGACGTCTGTTTGCACGTTCGATTTTGTTTCGTAACCACTTACTTCGACCCTGGCACGTGATTACTCCTAATGGTAGTAAACTATTACGACCTGCCAGAAGTACCTTGAACCTGGGCATACAGGAAGGAAGCTAACAATCCCTGAGCCCATTAAGCATAGGCAATATTTCTTGTTTTTAATTTGTTTTTTTCAATAGGAGGTTAGCACTGCAATTATTTCATCGCTTAAATATAACTGAGCAGGAAAAACAACAATGAAATGCCGCCTTTAGGATCCTAACCGACGACTTCTGAATTTCGCGACCGGTGCTGTACCAACTTAGCTTCGGCAACGGCTGTCCGATTTTTAGGGCGTATTAATGTTGAGAGCAGCCTAGCCTTGAGAGTGTGAAACAGCGCTTCCCTCGTTCACAGCAGCAAAGTTTGGCAGTCGCTTGGGTTTTTCTTAAAACGAGCCACCTGTGGCTGAAGTGTTCCTTGTGGCGGAGTTATCTTTCATTCAATACGCACCTTAAACCTTTATTGTTAGAGCTGTGAGGGAATAAAAAAATAAAAAATTCCAACCTGCACCAAGTACTAGCTAATGTGACCTCATTTTAAAGCTAGTATAAAAGATATGTTTCTGAAATTTGAGAATAGGTATACCACTAATTAGCGACAATTAGCTTTTGTTCATTTCGTACTGCTAGCGCATGTGTTGATGGAAGCCCAGACTAGATCACCGCCCACCAACTCGAAGGTGCAGGAACAGTAGGTAATTTTTATCCAAGAATACCTTCCAATTTTTCCTGCAAATCTTGTCGTAAAATGAGGAACGACCAGTAGTTGATTGTTGGCGACGTACATTCAAACCATATCTTCACTGCCTAGCTTTCTCGCAGTGACGCCGAACATTTTCTTCGAAAATCGCTCGCTGCTCAGAACATGTTGACATCAAACTTTGTAGGCAAGTTCCATGTTGTAATTAGTGAAAAGTGTGAAAGCTGAACGTCGCGATTTTGTGATGCCGGGCATTTAAAGGTTAATGCTGAACTTTCAACAAATTATATGGAGTGCGAAAGGCTCCAGGTGCATCCAGAAAAGCTCTTTTGCCATCTATGAGAGCACTGACTCCTGGGAAAAAATAAATCATGGGAAACGTGAATGACAGGAATGTGGATGTAGGCAGCTGCACTCGCTTTCCGAAAAATGCAACTTGCACTCTGCGGTATAAATACTACTAAGTTTCAGGCCAGATGAGCCTAAATATGCGAGCCAGCGTAACCCCTGGGATTCCAGAACGAAGAGAATTGGCAGTTTTACTTGTTTGCCCTTGAAAGCTTCTGAGGAAAGGTATGTGCGGCGTAATGACAAATTCTCACTACACGGAAAAGCCGCTTCAAACCTCGGTGGTTTACTTGACCTTCAAACCAAACTTTTCTCTGTTCGCAAGAGATATAAAAAATTAACTTTGCTCGTTGAAAACTTAAACAACATGTATACTACAGTAACGATGCATATGGACGACAGTTAGTATACACCTGCCTCCTTACACAGTCTCAGAATGCTTGCCATGTTCAAAACCACAGCTAAAAGCAAGCAATAATTAATGACCAGTAAACTGCACCGTTTGTGACAGTACACTTTTGTTTGCAGCGCTCACCGACTATTTTTTTTTGCATAGTGCAAAAAACTCTCTTTTTTTCATCTTCTTGACGTAAGATGCAGATATTTGGGGTCACATTTTATTTCTTGTGCAGACGAATTCTACCGGGCCAAAGGAACAGTTTCATATTCACCTTACTGCGAGTGTTGTGCATGGATGCACTGCGAATGGGCCTGGCCATTGCTGCCTACTACGGCTGCATCTTCGCTAGGATTCCGGCACTCGAGTAAGCAAATAGTAGAGGAGAAAAATTCTACTCTCGTCGTTGTTATTTAAAATATTTTGCACACATCATAGGCAGCCCGCCAATGCCTCCTAATATTTACTTTCTGTGTTCTGGGTCAGACATCTTAGCATGTTTTGTTTAAATTCCCAGTTTTCTGATTGTCTTCATTGTTCCCACTAAAGCAAGCCTCGAGTCATTGCGTAGGTTAAAATATTTCAGGCTTACAGGAAATGATGACGCTCCAGGAAGGCGATGTATTCAAGTGTGTACGCTATGTGCTGAAATAATTGTGTTTTTTTTTGTATTAGGCTTTTTAGGAGAGCCCGTCACTAAGCTCAAAACAACCAGGTTTGCTGTAAGAGAGCAACCGCCAGATATAAAGGTTTCAGCCGCATCCGTCCGTCCGTCCGTCCGTCCATCACATGCACACAAACCGCTTTTATTCCGTCCGTCTGTCCGTCCGTTTTTCCGTCCGTCCGTCCGTCCGTCCGTCCGTCCATCCATCCATCCATCCATCCATCCATCCATCCATCCATCCATCCATCCATCCATCCATCCATCCATCCATCCATCCATCCATCCATCCATCCATCCATCCATCCATCCATCCATCCATCCATCCATCCATCCATCCATCCATCACATGCACACAAACCGCTTTTATTCCGCCTTTTTACCCGTGTCCTAGTGCGTTTTAAGGTATAAAAAGCTACCACTTCGCTTTATTACATTCCATATTAACCACATAAACGCATCTTGTGTGGCCGAAGCTAACAAGCCATTGAAACCAGCAGTTTCTGCAGATACAAGTGAGCCCGCCTGTTTGCATCCTGTGCGAGTCGCTGTTAGAGGTACCTCTGCGATCTGAAGCGAAGCTCCACTCCTCGCATCCAGAGCTGAAGGTCAAATCTCTTTCTGAAATGACACCTAACGGGAAGCACACCGCCGCCACAGCTGTGCGCTTCGCAGTCACGTCCGCTGCTGTGCTGACCGTCGCCCCAGCCGTCCGCTCTCGTCAGTTGTGTCACGTAGTTCACCCAGTGACTCGCTCTTGCTATATAAAAGAACAGCGCTCGCCACCTAGCCAACGCGAGTTGGACAGCGGGAAATGGTTGCTGCTCCTGGCCCTACCGGACTGGGAACTCAATGGGCCCGTGCCGCTTGTGGCGGGGCCTGCTCGGTAACCTGCGGAAGCGATTTGATTGTCGGGGGTGTACACAAAGCGCCTAACACCTCCGTCATGGACACCTTGGATGTTGTGGCTGCGTGTATGCCCTACTACCAGCACAGAGACAGCCCTATACTGCTCTCCGGAAAACCAAGCCTAGTTTCCTAATTAAGATATAAGAAGACGGGTGTGTATCTCGCCTCCGACCATGCGCTGTCAGCCACCCAGTGCAACACTTCCTTAGACTTGATGCTTTACAAGCTTCCGCCTACATGTGACCTGGAAGTTTGTCGCATTGAAACAGTGGCAATCTACTTCACGGACCATGAGACTGTCTTTACCTTACTTTGTAGAAAAAATCAAGACTAGCTAAATGTTAACAGTAAAGAATAACTGTCATCATCATCATCATCATCAGCCTTACTACACCCACTGCAGGGCAAAGGCCTCTACCATGTCTCTCCAATTAACCCTATCCTTTGCCAGCTGCATCCACCCTTTGCCTGCAAACTTCTTAATCTCATCCGCCCACCTAACCTTCTGCCGCCCCCTGCAACGCTTACTTTCTCTTGGAATCCACTCCGTTATCTTGCCTTGGCATTACATGCCCTGCCCAAGCCCATTTCTTTCTCTTGATTTCAACTAGGATGTCATTAACCTGTGTTTGTTCCCTCACCCACTCTGCCCGCTTCCGATCTCTTAACGTTACACATATCATTTTTCTTTCCATGACTCGCTACGTTGTCTTTAACTTAAGCTGAACTCTTTTCGTTAGCCTCCACGTTTCTGTCCCGTAGGTGAGTACCGGTAAGATTATGCTGTTGTACACTTTCCTCTTGAGGGAAATTGGTAAACTGCCACTCATGATCTGCGAGAATTTTCCATATGCGCTCCACCCCATTCTTATCCTTCTAGTTATCTCCCTCTCATGATCCGGATCAGCTGTCACTACCTGCCCTAAGTAGACGTATTCCGTCACAGCTTCTAGGCTCTCGCTGTCAATTGTGAACTGTTGTTCCCTTGCTAGGCTGTTGGACATTACCTTGGTTTTCTGCATGTTAATTTTTAGACCCATCGATCTGCTCTGCCTGTCTAACTCATTGATCATGATTTGCAGTTCATCTCCTGAGTGACTCAGCAAGGCAATGTCATCAGCAAATCGCAGAATATTTAGGTATTCTCAATTTATTCTTATTCCCAACTGTTCCCAATTCAGGCCTCGAAATACCTCCTGTAAACATGCGGTGAACAGCATTGGCGAGATCGTGTCTCCTTGCCTGACGAACTTCCTTATTGGAATTTTATTGCTGACTTTATGGAGGACTATAGCAGCTGTTCAGTTGCTATAAATATCTTCCAGTATTTTGACATAAGGCTCTTCTACCCCCGAATACGCAATGCCTGTAAGACTGCTGAGGTTTCCACTGAGTCGAATGCTTTCTTGTAATCAATAAAAGCTATATATAGAGGTTGATTATATTCTGCGCATTTCTCTATCACCTGATTGATAGTGTGAATATGATCTATTGTGGAATATCCTTTAAGAAAGCCTGCCTGATCATTTGGTTGATTGAAGTCTAACGTTGCCCTGACTCTATTAGCGATTACCTTTGTAAATACTTTGTAGGCAACGGATAGTAAGCTGATCGGCCTGTAATTTTTCAAGTCCTTGGCGTCTCCCTTCTTATGAATTAAGATAATGTTTGCATTCTTCCAAGCTTCTGGTCATAGTTTTAATAGCACGATGTCCCCTCCATCCTTCAACAGATCTGCTGTTACCTGATCCTCCCCAGCTGCTTTTCCCCTTTTCATTGCTTCTAAGGCTTTCTTTACTTCGTCTTTTGTTACTGGCGGGATGACGCATTGCTGTGCACTGCTGTCTTTCTCATTAACGCTCTGATTGCATTGGCTACTGTACAGGTCTGTGTAGAACTCTTCGGCTACGTTAACTATCTTATCCATATTGCTAATGACATTGCCCTGCTTGTCTCTTAATGCATACATCCGGTTTTTACCTATGCCTAGTTTCCTCTTCACTGTTTTTAGGCTACCTCCGTTCTTTATAGCATGCTCGATTCTCTCCATATTAAACTTCCTCATGTCGGCTATCTTGCGCTTATTTATTAACTTTGACAGCTCCGTTAGTTCTTTTCTATCGGTAGGGTTAGATGCCCTCAGGTTTTGGCGCTTCTTAATCAGATCTTGCGTCACCTGAGATAGCTTCCCGGTATCTTTTCGAACTGTAATACCGCCTACTTCTACTGCGCACTCCATAATTATCGACGTCAGATTATCGTGCATTGAATGAACATCAAGATGTTCTTCCTCAGTTAAAGCCGAATATCTGTTTTTCAGCGCTATCCTAAACTCCTGCGCTTTTCCTCTTACGGCTAACTCGTTAATGGTCTTCTTCTTCACTAGCTTCTTCCGTTCCCTCTTTAAGTCTAAGCTAATTCCAGACCTTACCATTATGTGGTCACTACATCACACCTTTCCGAGGACGGCCACATCCTGAATGATGCCAGGTTTAGCGCATAGTATGAAGTCGATTTCATTTTTAACCTCACCATTGGGGCTCTTCCAGGTCCACTTCCTGTTTTCTCGTTTGCGGAAGAAGGTATTCATGATGCGTAAATTATTTCTATCCGCAAATTCGACTAATAACTCTCCCCTGCTATTTCTAGAGCCTATCCCATAGTCACCTACCGCGTGGTCGTCAGCCTGCTTCTTGCCCACCTTCGCATTGAAGTCGCCCATTAGTACAGTGTACTGCGAATTTAATTTATTCATTGCCGATTCTAGAATAGAATAGAATAAAAGAATAACTGTGTGTCGATATAAAGATGAACACAGGCCTAACTGTGTGCAACCATGTTTAATCGAGCTTCCGTTCCGTATAACCTGGCTCAGCTGAGTTGAGCCACAACAAATCGTTTTCTGTCGTTTAGTACGCAGAGTCCTGCGTTTAGGTAGCTTTCGAGTTTTAGTAGCGTGGCAGTCTTCCACGGTAATCCTATGAGGTGAAAGACATGCAATATAACGCTGAAATACCGTGATTGCAGGACGCGCCAACGGGATTATGAAGTCAGGGGTGGAGAAAAGTACCAACTATGAGCTGTGCTCAAAATGTACTAGCACTGTAGAAGCTGTATATTTACCTGAAGTTCCCAGTCGACAGAAAATGGACGCCATTTGAAGCCAATATTTTCTGAAATCCGGGTCTATTAATCCTGTTTTCATTAATACGCCACCCGGTTCGAACGAAAATTCAGACATACCTCCAGCTGAAGCTGTTATTTCGTTTATTGCCTTTGTTTTTATTTAAGCAAAATGCATACCAGCTGTTTTATCTAAGACGTCCTGCAATTTTTTAAATTAGTCTTTTTTAATTAGGAGAGCGCTTTTTCAGCATAGGATTGTCAGTGACGTATCGCATCAGAATTCAGTTTTTATATGCTAATTGATGGGTTGGTTCACTAATATTGAGTGGTTATCATTTTAACTATGATTAATTGTCTTCTTTATATTTAGAGGCGTGTAGCCCACCGTAAGTAATATCAATAACAGTTCCCAAAATTTCGAAAATGCAGTTACCCTAGGCGCTGTGGCTGAGAAAAATTTGGCTACCAGGACGAGTTCCCTGCACTGGAGCGGTTGCTGTACCTGCAAGCTTCTCGAAAGCCCGCGTATTTTGGCACCATGTAGTCAAGATTGGTTGGGTCACAGCACTGAGGTTTTCTAAATTTTAGAAACTGACATGTATATTATTTACGGTTTACACGCCTCTCAATAATTATGGAGGCTAAAGTAGTACCTTAAAATATTACTACTCAGTATTAGATAACCAGCCTGCTAGGTCGCATTTCTAAGCTGTATTCTGATGCGCTACACCACCCACACTACTGTGCGTAAAAAAACACTCCTATAACACGAAAATCATGACTTTGAAAACTTCCGAACATCATAGGTGAAACACCGGGAATGTGACCGAATGGCTTAGGTGACGATGCGCCGCCACACATGAAGGAAGCCAACAATCGCCGGAACCAAAGAGCCTAGGTGTTCTTTTGCTGAGGTCGTTAGTTTGCAACCCACCGGCTGCATGTGGTTGTTCTTCTTCTGCTTTGTAACCAATTATTTTAAATAATTACACTATTTTCCCCCAGTGAACAATACCGCAAATAAAAAGAAACGTAGCCTATGCTCCTTGATTTGCGTGACTCTTGGCTTGCGTAATAAATGCTATACCGAAACCACTTTTCACTTTCCTTGTCTGCTCGATGCTGTGCAATGTCACATAAGCAAGCATTGATTTAGTCCCATTTTCTTGCACTGTTTTCTTGGTTGCTGAGTACATTTTATCACTATTAAAGTTATAATAAAGAGCTAATCGCTCCTTTTTTAAGCCTTACTATAAAGAACCGTCCAGTCATGCTAACGTCGGAATGTTTCTTCACTTGCCCCTGTAGGTTACTAGTAAACAGCAGCAGTAATGTGGAAACATCCACCGCCGCTCTACTCTTCGCCGCTACAACCACGTGTGAATTTCTGCTGTCCTGCTACCAGATGGACTTGTTGAACATATTTGGCTGCAGAGCGCGTTCGATATTGCAGGGTGTCATCTTCAAAAAGGTATACGCAGCCCACAGCTTCCCTCGTTGTTTATATCAAAGCATAAGTCACAAAGACGCTTCGTGCTCTGCCAATCTCATGTGGATCTCACGCGCAAATGAAACGATAAGAAGAGATATTTCCATGACTTACTTTGTTTCACTGACTGTTCAGTTTCTTCATGTGTTTTTCGCAGTTAAACCCTCATTTCCTTATTCTGGTCAGCCATACATGATGTAAGTTTCATTTCATTTTATTACCTTCAAGCGCGGAAGCATTGAAGAGGAGAGTGGTACATAATATCTAGCGGGAATAAAAAAGCACAGCAAAATCTAAACAAAAGCATAAACGAACACAGAACACCAAATACAAGCAAAAAATAAATAAATGTATCTAAGACCAGAACACACAGAAATTAAGAATAAAAGTCGAAAATAAACGGACAGTAGTTAGAACAGCCACAACCGGAGCAAGCATACCCAAAGAACACAATGAACTGGACAAAATGGTAACTGGGTATTACAAAACAAAAACGTCAGGGATCAGCATCAAGATATTTTGACAGTGTTGCGCGAAATAAGCAGTAATCGGTTGTTAACGTGGCGTCGGAAGTAAAGCGATTCTACTCAGCCGACGTACGAGGTAGAAATTATTGATAAAACATTGGCTCCACATCTCATGACGTTTACATAATATGGGTGTTTGATGCGAGATGACCGTTAAGATGGCTGCGAAATGAATGGGTGCCTCAACTGACTATGAAGATAAATTTTCTGAAAAAGGCTAAGGCGGCACACTTCCCTGCCGATCTCAAGAGTTAGCAGTGACAGCGTTAGTTTCATTGAAGCCATGCGGCTAGTTGCGGTGGCTGCTAAAAAAAATGAAACGCGCTGAATTGTTTTGCATTTTCTCCAGTAAGGATGTTAAGTTTGCAAAGCCTGGGTTACAAACTGCAGCAGCACGTTCTAATTTATAACGCAGCAAAGTTCTGTACATAGTCAGCAGAGAAGAAATAGGTGCCTTAGAAAAATTGCGGTTTAGGTAACCAAGCATTTGGTAACTGTTCTTAATAACGTAATCAGTATGCTGCTAACAGCTAACATCATCAATTATATGCAAACCCTAGCGTTTGTAACAAGTTTATTCAATACAGGAGTTTATTCGACACATACCAAGCACGGGGATATAAGTGCGTGACACTCCGCATAACTTTACATTTTTTTACGTTTATTCTATAGCCTACGTGCCACACCACTCAGCCGTATTCTTAAGGTCAGTTTGAAGCGCAGACACGTCGTTAGGACCAGCTATTTCGCGACAAATAACGCAGTCCTCCGCGAACAAGTGGATAGTGCATGTCACACAGTTAGAGAGGTCGCTAACATAAACTGAGAAAAGAAGGTGGCCAAAAACAGATCCCTGTGGTACACCTGACACGACATTAGTTAATGGTGATTTATTATTGTTAACAAACACGGACTGTGATGTCCCTTCGGAAAAAAATTCTATCTTACGGAGGAGGCTTACTTTAACAGATCGGTGTAATCGATCGGTTGAAATTCGAGTTATAGAACCAGAACCAGATTTGGCTGTGATTCTCCAGATAGCTCAAGGGCGGGTAAAAATGCGTGCTTTCGCGGCATGAACTTCGAACATCACTCATGGGTGCTCTGCTCAATGAAGTTCCCCTTTCGGTTTCTAAGTGCCCCTTCCTACAGTGCCTAAACAAGCTGGGGATATAAACGGTTACCTTCCCCTTATGCCTGGACGTACATTAAATTGAATAAAAAGTGATATTATAAAAGCCTTGTAGCAGAAGCAGACAGCCAGCTAATCGATAATGTTTCGTAATTAAAAAGTCTGCTATTACAAAAGTCTCGCACCAGACAGGCAGCTGATCATTTTAACTTATTCAAAAATGCCATCACGAAAGCCATGCACCAAACAGCCAGTTAGTAAAATGTTTTTACGAATTTCAAGACAGCTTGACAAAAGCTTCTTGAAATATGAAAGTTATCACATATTCATCCATCCTTCCACCAAAATGCATACCGCCGGCATATGGTTGCCCTGAAGGCACCCTCTTGAGAGGCCGTGTATTTTAGAATATGCATTTGTGCAAGTTTCTCTTCTTGATGCCTCGAGTTTGATGCTACATAGTGCGAATTCGAGAATACGGGTTTAAAAAATAAGCGGTAACAATTACAGACAAATCGCTAGAATTGCACCCTGCGATCGAGGGCCAAAACCCTCGTATTCCGAAAGCACTCTCAAAAAATGTGTTCCAAGCCCCGCTTTCTCTTTCCGGCGCTGACCATAGTCAGAGCGTTGCGTTCCTTTCCTCCTCAAGCCGTAGAACTGGCTCGGAACTTTGTTCCCTTGGATGTAATAAGAGTTAAGCCACTAGCTAAGAATATGCATCCTGCTCACCACGAGGGGAGGAGAAGGGCTAGGGCAAAAGCTCTACACAACATATACAACCAAGATGAACATGCAGTATATGTAGATGCCGCACAATACCCCCAGAAACAAGCGTTCACACTAACGGCGGTGGATACGCAAGGTAGACTGATAGTCTCCGGCACTACCATAACGAACTCCTCGGAAACGGCAGAAGAGGCGACAATCGCCCTTGCTATCATTAACACAGAAGCTACTACCATACTCAGCGACTCTAAGTTTGCCATACGCAATTATGCGAGGGGCAGAATTTTTCAGGCAGCAATGAGCATATTGGGTCAAACCAAAGACTTAGACAGAATTATTGAATTGATATGGGTCCCGGCTCACTCGGGTAACCCTGGTAACGAAGCGGCACACATAACAGCTCGAGTATTCTTCAGCCGAGCAGGCGACGCGGTCGTTGCTGAGAGTTTTTCGAAGCACGGCCTATCATCTTTTCACGATATTACTAATCATTTTAAACTTGAAAGGAGGATATTCCCTCCTCCAGACAAAGCCTTTAATAAGGAGCAGGAGACCACTTGGAGGCGACTCCAGACGCGATCCTTCATGACGCCTTACCTGTTGTCAAAATTCTACCCCGGTGAATACGACCCTGCATGTATATTATGTGGTGATTTAGCCACTTATGATCACCTATTGTGGAATTGTAAAGAGGAGCCGCCCCCGAAATCTCTAATACAGGTTCCTACTCTCGAGCAGTGGGAGGCCGTGTTGATCAGCTCAGACTTGGGAGTTCAAACCTGGGTCATTGAAAGGGCTACCCAGGTCGCTGTCAGCCGTGGGCTGATAGCCACCTAACACGGATCGTCTGCATTCTGCCTTTTCTGACGAATTAAATGTTTTCCAATCCAATCCTCAAGCCGTACACTGTGGCGTTTACTTCTAATTTGAATTGATTTAGCCTGCTGTCAATGGCACCTGTTAATGACGACGTAGGCTGAGCAAGATGACCCCACGACTCTCGCTATAAACCCAAGCCAGGGATCTGAATTTTTTCCATAAACGAAGCCCTCGCCCATGCCGCCA